>OX422191.1:8915945-8920945 GCA_949130485.1 Agelas oroides | reverse complement strand
TCATCAGGGCAAAAGTGACAAGTGATTGGAGCATTCAGTCGAAACGTCAGCAAGTTATTTTCCGAGCTCAGGTTGGTAACAGATAACCTTCTCTTCATTTATGCAGAAGCCAACTGAGAAGCCACTGAAAGTTCTTTGAGTGTGGTGACACCCTCCAAACACACAACAGAGAGGTACCCAATTTCTATCCCGGGACTGCCACATACAATTTTACACATATATGTTAAACACTAATTGTTCGGAGCTGACCTGGTATAGAGTTGATTCCAACGTCAATCACGACTGCGCCCTCCTTCACCCACTCTCCCTTCACCATCCGTGGCTGTCTGATGGCCACAATCAGTATGTCTGCCTGTTTGACCAGCTGTGGTAGGTCCTTTGTTCGTGAGTGGCAGACCGTCACCGTAGCATGGTGCCAGCGCAGTAGGTCGGAGACAGGGCACCCCTGTAGGGAGGGAGGGAGGGAGGGAGGGAGGGAGGGAGGGAGGGAGGGAGGGAGGGAGGGAGGGAGGGAGGGAGGGAGGAAAGAGAAAAATCACAATATACATTAATTTTATATGCTTCCAATTTCCTCTAATCCTCCCTCACCCACTCACAACTATCTTGCTTCTCCCCATCACTACTACCCTCTTCTTCTCCACCCCCCTCCTCCTCCTTCTCTCTCCCCTCCCCATCGTCCTCCCTCACCCTTCCCCCTTCCTCATCCTCCACCTCTCCTCCCTCCCCCACTCACAACTATCTTGCTCCTCCCCATCACCACCGCTCTCTTCCCCTCCACTCCCTCCCCCGTCCTCTTGATCAGCTCCAGACAGCCAAGGGGAGTACAGGGGACAACACAGCGTGAGAGGTCACCTCGGGATAGTCGGCCGGCATTCACTTCTGTGAGACCATCCACATCCTGAGTTGTGTGTGTGTGTGTGTGTGTGTGTGTGTGTGCGTGTGTGTGCGTGCATGCTCAGTTTTCTAGAATTCTTACTATAATGCTCATAAAATGCTTCAGTGCACGTCAACTGTGCTATCAAAGTGAACCACACCGCATTACATCACACGATACCACACACAGTTACATTAGCCTCGTTCCCAGGCTACTCTCAGATTCTTAGCTGTAGTTACACATTCTATCTCTCAGCCGTATCCATATTGTTACATCACATGATATCACATGACACCACATGACATCACATGACAACACTACCATACTGAATGAGAGCTGTTTATCACACAGACCTTCTCAACAGCAATGGCGTTGGTGCATATCTCAGCGTCAATGAGTTCATCTGAGTCCAGGGGGAGCTGGAGGAGAATGGCATGCACAGAGCAGTCGTTGTTGAGCCCCTGGATAGCAGACACCACGTCCGACTGAGTCGTCGTCCTGGAAACACATGTATACATATGTAGCGCTACAGTGAATACTTCTACAAACTATTTAACACATTTGCCAGCATGCCCATATAAGGAACACAGACATACAGCTGGTCAGACAGACAGACAGACATGTATATACAGACATACAGACAAATGTACAGAGAGGTGGACAGACAGACAGACATGTACATATGGACAAATACACAGACAGGTGGACAGACAGTCAGAGAGGTGATGGGGTCGTTACCTTGGCAACTTGAAGTGTCTTACTGCGATCCCAACCTCACTTGCTGCTTTTTTCTTCATGCGAATGTACACATTAGAATCATCTCTGTTCCCCACCTGAAGTGAGAGAAGAAAACACTCGGCTAGGTTGTAAGGAAATGAAAACTTACTTGGATGGGAGTTGGTCGGCTAGATTGCAAGCAAACAAAAACTTACTTGGCTGGGGGTTGGTTGGCTAGATTGCAAGCCAATGAAAGTTTGTGCGGCTAGGATTGGATGGCTTCATTGCAAGCAAACAAAAACTTATTTAGCTGGGGGTTGGTTGGCTAGATTGCACAAAATCTTCGAGTTGAGGCTAGGTTTGCTAGCAAAAGGGGTCATACGTAGTAGTCTCGCAGGCCAGTCTCTGATGTCAGAGTCAGGCCTGTGAGACTCCTTATGTAAAGTGTTGTGTAGTTTAATACTTCAAGTGCAGGCCTAGATCTCAAAAGATCACTTCAAGGGTAGATTACTCATGAAGACCCTCACTTGGTCGACCGGGTGGACTATAATCATAGCAAGCTTTCTGCAGGCTACCTGTACAATGGTCAGTCCTGGTTCAAAGCCAGGCTGCTTCTCCCGGAGTGACTGGAGCTCAGCAGCCACCTGCGAGCGGATCTCAGCTGCTAGGGCCTTCCCATCCAAGATACGAGCCTTCGTCTTCTCTCTCTCCGCCATACTGGCTGGCTATCAGCTGAGGAGATTAAAGGTCAGAGGTGAAATACTTGCTCGCTTGCCACACCCAGCTTTTCGAAAGTCTCGTTCCCAGGCTAACCGGACACGTGGAAACGTCAGTCTGGGAACGAGACTGAAATAGTCTCGTTCCGGTTTTATTAGTTTTGTTCCCAAACCAGCTTGGGAACGAGACTTGGTTGAGACCAAGGTGCGCAATAAAAAGAGCTCTTGGTGTGAGGTCAGTGCAGTCAGTGCAGTCAGTGCAGTCAGTGCAGTCAGTGCAGTCAGTGCAGTCAGTGCAGTCAGTGCAGTCAGTGCAGTCAGTGGTGTGCGCAGTGACGGTTTCTGTTGGACATTAGAGCACGTCGTTACGTGATGGCGGAAAACCAGGATTCACCTGCTCTGGAACCTACGCAGTTGGAGTACGTTATGAATATTGTTTCATCCAATTCTGTGCGTAAACTGCAAATAACTACCAATTTAGAGATCAGTGCTTCTGGTTGAGATGCAATATATTGCCCCCTGATTGGTCTGTTTTTAGCCAAATGGTGGGAGTATGATGTGTAACGAAAATATTGGGATAAATGTGACCACACCCCTCAGGTTGGGATATTATGTAACCTGTTGTTACCTAGGCAACACCATTGTGCAACACTGCAAAGTATCCAGTCTGCATCAACGTACGTCCTGGTGCAGACATTACACGCCTGGAAAAAAACAAATTGTGTAATACAATATATTTCGTGTATTTTGTGGGCTTGCCTGTTTTTGAACTTTACAGCCTGTACAAAATTACATGTATATGCATGACCACCACAGAGAGGTCATCTCGGGCCTAGGGAGTCTGGGAGGCAGTGCAGGGTTACCTTGGTGCTTGCAGCATTTTAACAACAGAATTTCCTTTTCAGAACACGTTCCAATTCGTTAGCACCCAGCATGTCCCTTTGTTTTTCTATACATGTACAGTTTGTATATACAAATATGCATCTACATGTTCTGTCTGTCTTCAGGTGTGTTTAGTGTACAAACATTGTACAAGGCAGATTGTCTGGTCACCATAGCAACCACATTGTGTTACTGCCTCTACTGTCGGTAGGAACTAGCCCTAACCCTTCGCTCCTAGGCCTTCTCCCGGTCGTTTTCACTTGCAGTATGAGGGCTGGTTGTTGTAGCTCAGTCCTCAGAGCTATGGCAGCTCTAACCAGGGGACTCATGATTTGGTTCTCAGCGACTGCCAACCAGCTTTACCCTCTCCTCTCATTCTCAAATGTTTATTTACTGTTCTACTTTCTGTGATGCAGTGCTGAGGGTAAGCCCCTTTCAAAGAAGGCAATCAAGAAACAACAGAAGGAAGCCGAGAAGGCAAAGAAAAAGGCCGAGACAGCTGCTAGGCTGGTATGTGGAAGTGGAGGAGGAGGGAGGGGGAGGGGAGAAGGAGAAATGGTGGGAGAGGAAAGAGGGAGTGAGAAATGGAGGGGGAGGGAGGGAAGGGAGAAGGAGAAATGGAGGGAGAGGAAAGGGGTTGTGAGAAATGGAGGGGGAGGGAGGAAAGAAAGAAGAGAGGGAGGGAAGGAGAAGAACGGAGGACATTTGTTAATTTCTTACTGTCAAGAACTAAATTGCACGTACACTGTGCATGTGCTTTTATGACTTCCCCCAATATCACACATGTGGACACATCTTCATAGCTCCATACAATCCTTCATACCTCTTACCGTGTTCTCCTGTTGTTTTCTCAGGATGCTGAGGCAGCTGCTCGCCAAGAAGAGGTAAGCTATAAGTACCCCAGCCATACCCCCGGACATCCCAAATGAACCCTGTCTCATTGGCTTGTTCAACAATATCTGTTTATACGCCCAGACTGCACCCTCTCATGAGGAATAGGGTCTGGTAACTATCAAGTGTTTTTGTGGTTATCCCCCCCCCCCCCTTCCTCCTTCCCCCTTCCCCCGACCTCCATCAAAAGAATGTCTGCACTTCTGCACACTGCAGAGTGTGGTTCTGGGATGCAGACTCTTCTGAAAAAAAAATGAAAGCGGGCTGTTCTGGTATTCTGAGCAACTTTTCTTGTCACGTGGCATGAGACTTACTGAATATTATAACAGCATTTTACGTAAATCCATGATTTGAGCTTTCTGACAGCTTAGACTGCTGTACGGTATGGTTTACAAAAGCTTGATAGGCTGCAAAATCTCTTGGGACGGCTGAGAACGAGCCGCGAGGCAAGTTTATTCTATATACATCCAAATGCTGCTTCAAAATTGAATTATGTCATGCACGTATAATGACGTGTTCTGCAATCTGATTTGAGTTCTTGGATAAGAGAGCAACCCCACCCCATTTGACAAAGAAATCGCTCAAAACACCAGACCCTCTTATTTGCTTATGTAAGAGGGTCCAGGCATGAGACCATGGTTCACTGATACTGTGACGTGGTGCATGTTGTGACGTGGTGCATGTTGTGACGTGGTGCATGTTGTGACGTGGTGCATATTGTGACGTGGTGCATGTTGTGACGTGGTGCATATTGTGACATGGTGCATGTTGTGACATGATGGATAGAGTAATGCCCACTCTATCATTGCTTGTGCCGTAGGATCCATCCAAGTGTTGCTATGGTGATCTCCCCGTCATTCAGTCGGCTGAAAAAACAGGTTAGCTACCAACTGTTCCTCCCCTCCCCTCCCCTCCCCTCC